>WOXC01008987.1:0-32500 GCA_011680675.1 Gymnobelideus leadbeateri
TTTCCCCTGAACTAGGTAATGTGTGTTGGTTTGATTAAAGTAAGCTTGTTAACCCATTTTGAGTTGCTTTCCTTTTGAAAAGCAGATCTAAGAACCTATGTTGGCAGTCACCCTAGGGATATTGGGGTGCTTGCCGCTACAAAATGGCGACGAGGGATGGGATCTGCTGAGTAAAAGGAAAGTATGGGGGCTGGGATAATTGTTTGTTTCCAAGTTGTGGTAGCTGTGATTCTGTGGAGCCATGGAGCAGGAGAGAAGAACGGCCTGCATGCTGACTTCACTGAGCTGAGAGCAGGAATGGTGAGCTGCCTGCATGGAGACCTGTGGAGAAGCCTGGAGCTGCTGCCTTCTGCTGGAGGAGAAAGAACCCAGGAGTTTGGAGTTCAGCCACAGGACAAGATAAGGACTGTGAGACAAAGCAGGGGCACTGAATGTGTTTCCTTGCTGCACCCCACAGTTTGGGACCCAGGGGGGATGGACTTGTGACTGGTGGGTGGGGTGAAGTGCCATGGACCCCAAGGACCCCACTTTGGTTTTGTTGCCCAGCTCCCTCTCTGGACTTGGAAGCAGGGCTGGAGCAGTGCGAGGGGAAGGACACCCCCCTCCTCCCAAGAGTACTTTATGTGATAATGCTTTGTATTTTGTGAATTGATGTGAAAATGCAATGTACTTTGTTTAAGACCCAGTGGCCACTTTGGTAACTTTAGATGTATCTTGAAAATATGACTTAAGTGATGGTTAGTGCTAATTGAAATGTAAATTGTCTATGCTATGGGCATGCTTAGTAAGACTTTACAGAATAAGTGACTAATTGTACTTTGAGATATTGTTACAGATAAGAGACTAATTGAGCTAATCAAGACTTTGCCCCATGAGTGGAAGACTTGTAACTTTGAAAACTGATGTAACTGATTGAGTTAACTTAAGAGTGACTATTTTTTGATTTTACTGATAAGTGGACTGAATTAACATTTGCCCCATGAGTGGAAGACTTGGACTATTGTATTTTGAGATTATATTGTGATTTTCTTATGTACCTGGAAAATGTGACCTAAGAGATGTTTAGTGCTAATTCAAGTGTAAATTGTATATGCTATGGGCAAGAAAGATCTTGGGGCCGAATGTAATGGAAATGCAAATTTAAAGATCTTCCCTGCCCCTAGCTTAAGTGTACCTGGAGTCTGTGGTGGGAGGCTTGTTTTTCAGGAAAGCCCATACCTTGATACTTTGTGATTGGGCAGTGGGTCCAGAAGGTTGTTACATTCTCTGAGCCAGGAGAAGGCTATATAAGCCCTGAGGAGAGGCTTTGTTTTGGGGCTCACTTTGAGAAGTGTAGTGTGATTTGACCAGATGAGACTCTGGGAAGCCGTTGTTGAGAGCCCCCCGGCTTTGAAAACCCAGATGTTGATGCTTCCCTCTCTGGTAACTGTGATTTGGTATTGATATGATGTTTGGACAGTTTGGAAGCCTGTCTGTTTGATCTGTAAGTTCTGTAACTCTGAAGTTTGGGGTGCTGACCTTTTTCCCCTGAACTAGGTAATGTGTGTTTGTTTGATTAAAGTAAGCTTGTTAACCCATTTTGAGTTGCTTTCCTTTACAAAAGCAGATCTAAGAACCTGTGTTGGCAGTCACCCTAGGGATATTGGGGTGCTTGCTGCTACAATGTTTTAGATCCAGAGGGCAAAATAGAGGTTGAAAGAATCCACCGATCACCTCCTGAAAAAGATCCCAAAAAGAAAACTCCCAGAAATATTATAGCCAGGTTCCAGAATCCCCAGATCAAGGAGAAAATACTACAAGCGGCCAGGAAGAAACAATTTCTATATTGTGGAAACACAATCAGAATAGCCCAGGACCTGGCAGCTTCTACACTGAGGGATCGAAGGGCATGGAATATGATATTCCAGAGGGCAAGAACTGGGAATGAACCCAAGGGTCACCTACCCAGCAAAACTGAGTATTTTGTTTTAGGGGAAAATATGGTCATTCAGTGGAATAGAGGACTTTCGAGCATTCTTGAGGAAAAAACCAGAGTTGAATAGAAAATTTGACATTCAGATGCAAGAAGCAAGAGATGCCTGAGAAGGTAATCAGGGAAAAGAAATCAAAAGGAACTTATCAAAGTTGAACTATTTACATTCCTATATGGAAAAGCAATGTCTGTGACTGATGATATCTTTCTCATTATCAAAATAATGGAAGAAGGGGATGTGGTCATACAAGTACATATGTGAATGTGTGTGTATATGGTTACAGTTATATATAGATAGAGGGCATAGGTTGATTTTGTTGGGAAGGGAGAGTACTCAAGGGATGAAATTATGAGGTGAGAGAGGAAAGTGGCAAGAGGAGATGGGGAGAGACATGGTAGGGTGAACTATCTCATGTAGGGGAAGTGGGTGCAAGGGAGGGGGAGAATAAGGAAGGCTAAAAAGGCAAAACCACATTCACATTGAATTTGGTTCAGGGAGAAAATGACATACATACTAAATGGGATATCTCAACCTGCAGCAGTATAGGGGGAAGGGGGATGAGAGGAGGGATGATGGATGGGAGGGCATCTTTGGGGTGAGGGGAGGTTGGAAGTACCCACTATAGAAGAGGGACAGGATCATGTAGGGAATGGACCAGGTTGGGGTGGGATGAGTGGGAGGATAAAAAAAAAAAAAAAAAAAAAAGAATTCTTGTTAGCTTTGTCCCCTTGGAGGTCCGGTATTTGTCTGCTGCCGTGATTTCTAGGCTTATTTTCTGCAACAATAAAGTATAGTTATATGCAAGGCAAAAAAAAAAAAAAAAAAAAAATTAAATCCATGCCCAGTAATTAATCCAATTGTATTTTCATTCCACAAGTATGTGTTAATTTCATAAACCTTACATTTCACACCAGGAAATAAGATTCTGTTAAATGATGAAATGCTAAAACAACACACCTGCACATTGTAGAAAGCATTAAACAAGATGCTAATCTTTGAAACTGATATATAAGAGCAGTCAGATGTAGCTCTTGCAAGTCAGTGGTTTCTGCTTAGTATTTTTTCTTTGTTCTTTGGGGTCAGTGATTGTGGTGTAAAACAAACAAAAACAAAAATGGTACAAAATTATTTTTTAAAAGAAGTGGCAGGAAGCCTTTCAAATTTTCTAGGTATTCTTTCCCAAAGTCCAACTGTCCAAAAGCCCAAAATATCACATATCTAATTTTGTCCACCAGCCAATTTTGTCCACGATGGTTTGGAAAATACACTGATAAAATAGGATGGCAAAAAGAGGGTGTTCGGCATGATTAGGCTTCTGGGAATCATAGCGTAAGAGGAATAGTAGAAGGAACTAACTGGATATATTCAACCTGAAGAAGAAAAAAATAATATGATAACCTTAGTCAAAGTCTTAAAAAAAAGCTTTTATGCCAGAGAAGGTGGAAACATGTTCAGTGTAGACATTAAAGGGAAGTAGAATTTTACTGTTAGAAGTTTCTAATGATAATAGTGGTCCAATTAATGGCTACCTGTATGAGGTGGTAAACTCATCACTGGAGATATGTGAGCAGAAATTTAATGAGAATCCATCAATAACTTAAAAGAAATTCTTGCATTGTGTAGGATGAACTATATAATGTCTTTTAAGTCTGTTTCAGTATGTGACTCGGCATATGTTACATTTTTTTTTCTTTTTTCCCTCCAGGAGAATGAAGTGGGAGAGAGAGAAGTGAAAAAAAAAATAATTTAAAAGTCTCAAGTAAATACTTAGGTTTATTGGAAAAGTACTACCTTGACGACTCATAGGATTCATCCTTTCTTATGCAAGTGGCCAACTTCAATCTGGAAGCAGGGCAAAAGGACTAAAAAAATAGAGAAACTGATGAAAAAAATCTTCACAATCTGAAGCCTGTACAAAGGTCTCTGTTGCTCAGTAAGGGTATGGTTCCAGGTATATGAGGAAATTCGTGACAGCTAGCCTAAATGACGGGGTCAATGTCTGAAGGTAAAGTAACTTTCTGTATTCAGAATCAATGTTAAGTGTAAATAAAATTAAAATGTCCGTTGCTGCTGTAAAGGTCATGAAAATCTATTATGATTTTTATGATTCCACTCACAATTCTTATGACTGCCTAGAAGACCAAAGCCTCCTTCCTTAGCCACCAGTCCCCAGTAAGTATTGCACCTATCCAGTAGAATGTTTACTCCCTGAGTGTAGGAAGTCTCATTCTTGTCTCTAATATGCTAATCACCCAGCACAATACCTAGGACATAAAATGTGCTTAGTAAATGCTTGTGGATCGATAAGGCGGAGACTCCTGACAGATTCTTTTCCATTGCTTCTTTATGTTAGGAATAAAATTTCTAGTGGAAAGAGAGATTCCAGAGGTAAATGAGGCAGGCTCATTTATTTTACATTCTTGCAAGAAGCATGGGTGCTGCTAAGGATGACACATACCTACAGAAACGAGAGCAAGCAGTCATATCCTTGTCCCAAAACACAAGGTCCCATCCTCATTTCCTCATTGGCTGAGTACTCTGAACTGTATAATCTCTCCAATACACTATTTCATGTTTCCCCTTGATATGTTCCCCTCCTTCCACATGGCATGTGTATTAAAATGAGCTTTAGCTCTTCCAGGGGAGAAGTTAATATTCATAAAGCTATTAAACATTTCTACACCAAGCAGGGTTGTGACCCCTGTCCTATATTCTCCATTTTTTACCACAACGCCTATCTTAGCTGGCTTCTTCTGGTTTGTATAGATATATCTTGTTGCTGGCTGACTTCACCTAAATTAATATCTCCCTTCCTGTTCTATGTGGGCACTTCCTCTATGTTATCATATCTCTGTGGAAATATAATTTTTACATCTTATATTTAAAACTCAGTATTTAATGTAGTTAGGGCAGATAGGTGGCATAATGGATAAAGTACTAAGTCTGAAGTCAGGAAGACTCATCTTCCTGAGTTCAAATCTGGCCTCAGACACTCATTAGCTGTGTGACCCTGGGCAAGTAATTCAATGCTGTTTGATTCAGTATCCACCTCATTAAGATGAGCTAGAGAGAGGGAAATGACAAGCTAATCCAATATATCCTTACTTAGATAACCCCAAATGGGATCACAAGGAGTTGGAAATGAATGAAACAAATGAATACCAATAACAATTCAATGCTGTTTATCTGGATGATTAAAACAGCATACTATAAAGGAAAGAAGCAAGATGTAGACAGCAGCAACCAAAACAGTCACCTAAGATTTAGTAGGATAGAGTGAATAAAGTAATACCTGGAGTCCTTGATCCAAAATCTCAACTCAGATACTATCTAGCTGGGACTGGGAAAGTCTCCTTCCTCATTTGGCCTCAGTTCATCCTTTAAAAATTAAGAAGCATGAACCCAACCACTAAGGTTCATTCTAGTTCTAAGGCTCTGATTATTTGATCCTAAGCCACCTCTGACACTGAATAGTTAGATAATTATAAGCTCATATCATCCCATATTCTTAGCCACCTCTGAACCTGGGCATAGGCAAATCATTCAAGTTCTCTAGGTCTCCTTTTTCTTATCTACAAGAGGAAAAAGTGAGAAGAGATGTTTTCTAAAATCCATTTTACCGTGCACTATGGTTTTCCTATGACAAGCCTATGGCTTTCTATGATGATTAACGGGTATAAATTCTGAAGTAGTATTTTAGGGGAGAAAGAAAAATATAATGAGCAAATAACGAACCTCTGTGTCTACTCTTTTCAAAGAAGCTGAGATCAAAGGGAAGATGCACACAGGTTAAAATATAGAACTGATGACAATCAGCAGGGATGTGAAAATGGAACAATTAACTGTCTGCTACAAGCACACAAAAGAAAGAACACTGTGAAAAGACACGAGGAGTCTGGGAGATCCAGAGAGAGACGATTATACACTTATGCACTCATTCTATTTGCTCTCCTACTTCTGTTCTCCATTTGTCTCTCCCTCTCTTTCTCTTCTTTCTGCATTTCTAGTCTTGTTCCAACTCAGGTTCCAACACTGTCACTGATGGGTTTTTCCATTATTCTTATCATTCAAATACTGCCAAACATGTAGCTTTAAACTATCTAAATAGCTCTATGATTTCTTTTTTTTTTACAATTCAGTTCAAATTATGTTGTGTTGTTATTCAGTCATGTCCTACTCTTTGTGATCCTACTGGGGTTTTCTTGACAAAGATACTGCAGTGTTTTGCCATTTCCCTCTCCCGCTCATTTTACAGATGAAAAACTGAGGCAAACAGGGTTAAGTGACTTGCCCAGGGTCACAGAGCTAGTAAGAGTTCTGAGGCCACATTTAAACTAAGGAAGAGTGTTCCTGACTCCAGGCCTGGCACTCTGTTCACTGCACCACCTAGGCGTTGAAACCCTAAAGTATGGCTTTGACTTAAGCTTTGAACACCAAGTTGCCAGGTAAGCTATCAAAGAGGTTCATTATGTAGTTACTTAGAGTAAATTTAAAGAAGCAATTGGGCATAGCAAATAAAAAATCTGCCCGACAGTCAGGAAGACCTGGGTTCAAGTAACACCTCTTTTCTATCCTAGAGCTGTCATACTAGGCAAGTTATATAATATTTCTAATGTTTCAGGTAACTCTTAAAAACTTACAGCTATATCAAACTGTTTGTCACTTTATTTTTCTCATGGTTTTCTTTGGGGGGGGGTGGCAGAGTTGATTTTTTCTTTCACAAGATGACTAATATGGAAATGTGCTTTGAATGATTGTACATATATAACCTATATAAATTTTTTTAACATCTCAGGGAAGGGAGAGGCAAGGGAGGGAGGGAGAGAATTTGGAAATCAGAATTTTGAAATGAATATTGAAAATTGTTTATACGTACAAACGGGAAAAAATAAAATTAATAAAAAGGGAAAAAAAAGACTTACAACTAAAAACTGCAGAAGAGTTGCAAGCTATGTATACTAGTATCATTACCCAACCATTGGTGAGGAACTATCAATCACTCCCCCAAAGCAATACCCGACCACAAAGTTATTTATTCCACACATCTGAAATATACTCTCTCTACTGGAGAGGAAGGGGGCAGTGGGGAGGAAACGGAGGTAAAAGAAAAATGCAAACCATATTATTGATCTCTATATTGACTAAAAAGGCCACTTGCCTCTCAATATTTTAGTTCTCAAGGTAGTTGAGAGAAAAGCTTTATCAGTACAGGAAGTGTGCATACAGGGTATTCCCTATTAATTAAAACACATATCTAGACCATACATACAGAGATATACATAAACATAAAGGCCATTTGCAGCTTGATCTCTCACAGGCTATATCTGGAACTGTAGCTTGAGAGCTGAGGTATATTCTCATACTATTTAAGACCATGTTTATTTTCTTGGATTTCTATATAGTTTAGACTAGTGTTCTACATTAGTACCTAAATGGATCCATAATATCACTTATGTTAACAATTATCCTGCCAACAATGAGCATTGCAATCTATTCAACTCTAAACAGAGAGAGCGCTAAATAGACGTCACTGTTATAAAACCTTAAACTCAGCAAAGGGAGCAAAACCAGGGGGACAATCTATGAGTGCAATAATTTCCATGAAAAGAATACTAATACAAAATTTAACATTGAATAATTTTAATGACTCATCTCAGAGAAGAGATGATCAAATTCACCTTTCTCTATTTGGTAAAGAGGTGGGGACTTTAGCTGCAGAATGTCCCCAACGCTAGTCATACGTGTTTACTAGGTCAGTTGATTTGCTTTAACTCTTTTTTTCTTAATGAGAGGGCCCAGTGGGGAAAGTCATGGTACATTTGCAAAGGACTGTGATGTAAAAACAAAACAAAATCAGTGAGAATACCTGATTTTAATAAGCAAATGAATAAATGGCCATTATTTTCCAAGAGACTCCTGAGTTTGAGTATATATATCTATCCCCTCCCCCACCCATGGTCTATATTCCATGGCACTAACCTTGTAACATTGCTGGTCACAGCTAACTATAGGGTAGCAGAAAGTACACTAGTTATATAAAGAGCATTAAAGTTTCTGGGTTTTAATCTCATCTCTGCTACTTATTACAAGTATGATCTTGGGTCATTTCTCCTATCTGTGCATCAGTTTCCTCTTTTTTTAAATAAAGGGGCACTGGACTATATGATCTTTTAATGTCTATTTGAAACCTATATAAATATGCTCAAAATTTATGAATCTATGTGTCAACCTTTATAATACTGCTAGATAGCCATTCTTATATGTATTCTGAACACTGTCACCCCTCATCTCAAGAACCAGTCAATGGCCCCTTTCTGCTTAAAGAAAGTACAAATACATCCTCCTGATATTCAAGTTCTTCCAAACCCTGAGGCAACCTTACCTTTCTAGTATTATCTCATATAACAGTTTTCTACACACTGTATACTTCAAACCTTCCTACCCATTGCACCATAAACACATCCTGCACCTGCCCATCCCTGTACTTTTGCCCATAATGTTGTCTATTAAAGGAATGACTTTCTTCCCCAGAACTTAGCACAGTGCCTAGTACAGAATAAGTCCTTAATAAATGTTTAATGATGATGATGATGATGATGATGATGATGATGATGATGATGATGATAATCTAACTGAAATTCCAGCTCAGAAAATTTTTCCTTAATTCCCATTGGCAACAATCTTCCTGCATGAAAATTACATAGTGCTTTGATTTACAACCTTCTAATATACTTTTTAATACCGTGTGCTATAGTTACACGTATTTGTTTCTAATCCCTCAAGGAAAAGGCCTGTGTCTTACTAGCTGAATG
Source organism: Gymnobelideus leadbeateri (assembly GCA_011680675.1). NCBI lineage: Eukaryota > Metazoa > Chordata > Mammalia > Diprotodontia > Petauridae > Gymnobelideus > Gymnobelideus leadbeateri. The sequence goes on from WOXC01008987.1 coordinate 8,786, forward strand.
AATGAAAATATGGGACTCTACATGAATTTACATTTAACAATTCCCCTCCTTCTAACTTTGGCTTTAAAAATCAACTGGATTTTTTCCCATTTTCAAAGTTTGAAAAGAATCAGTGAAGAATGACTTGAAGAGAACTTTCTGGCAAAAAAAAAATCATATTCTAATAATAGATCACATTTATATAACTTCTTAGGATTTATAAAATACTTCCCTCACAACAACCCTGTGAAGTAGGTAGTGAATTATCTCCATTTTGCAAATGTGTAGGACTCTGTGGAGGAGTCAGTATTCATCAGTAGACTACATTTCTATCACCACACAACTGACAAAAAATGCATTTTTCTGTTTGTTAACTATAAAAATGCATTTGATTCAGTAAGCCAAACTCACCTTTAAGACTCTCCTCCAATAGAATGTGTCCCATGCATGTGTAACAATTAGATAAGATAACCTTGAAAGCAGTCACCTCTGATAACCCTTCTGAAATAAGGAGAGATATAAAACAAGGAAACTCCTCAGGAAAAGATCTAGTGTGGAGTCCAAGTAAATGTTTCCAGATGATGAGATCCTTCAGATGCTCCTGTTTATAGATCGCATTGTAGTGATTGCATCAAATTTGCATACATACTACAAAATCCCTCTCCATCTCTCAATAAGATCCACAATTATGCATATGTCAGTCTTGTGCCTATTCGTATATGCAATATGACTGTAAACAAGGGATTCTGGAGAAGTGAAGTAAAAGTTGTCAAGAGAGATGTATATGAGGAAAAATGAAAATTGGACAGTTACGTAGCAAAAGCAAGGAATCACAAATTAACAACATGAGGGCTCCATGGGTGTTCTTGTGATGTCAGAAGATAGATAAGAAAGTACCAGAACATGGGATGCTCCCCCTGTAGAGAACTTAAAGAAGAATATGGACAAGTGGCAAGTAGGATATAAAGGCAAGGATTGCAATCAGCGTCCCTAGAAAGAATACCCACATCTATGAAACCACAAGTCTATCTGCAGGAGTATAAGAGGTGAGGTCTTGTTTTATTTTTAACAGATGAAGGAAATGAGGCGAACAGAGGTCAAATGTTTTGCCCATGGTTAAACAACTATTAACTGTCAGAAACAGGAATCAATCAAACCAATGTGACCTGATAATATGTCTAACCCTCTGTTACACCACACTGCCTCTCAAGTACAATTAGAACACATCAACTAATTCTCCCCAGGAGAAACCTCATTACTTAAAAAGAAAAGCACATTATAGTTATAAAAATAAAACCAATACAAGTATTGATTTAAAGATAAATCAAAACAAATGCATTTATAATTCATGGAGGGTAATTATAAATAAGCATGTATCAGTTAAACCACTAAGGAGCACAAAGCCTGAGTGGACAAATTCAATGATAAATAGTCCTATCTGTTCACTGTCACAAAGTTAGTCCTCAGTATACCTGAGATTAGGACATCACAATTTGAATTCTATTATAATGTTTTTATTATGTCTAGGGTTCAACTGAGCTTCCAGAAATACTTTTATGCTGAAGAAATTCAATTTTAAGACCCATAGTATCTTTTGGAGCAATTCCAAATAACTAAAATTATTTAACATGTATTTTCCCCTAAGGTAAGGGCTACTCTTTTATTTATTGAATGCAATACAAAAGTATTAGCCAAAAAAGCTTGCTTTTATATATAGACATTTATAAATATAAGCTCCTTGGGGCGGCTAGGTGGCGCAGTGAGTAGAGTCCTGGAGTCAGAAGGACCTGAGTTCGGATCCGGCCTCAGACACTTAACGCACACACAAACAAAAACCTAGCCGTGTGACCTTGGGCAAGTTACTTAACCCCAATTGCCCTCCAAAAAGCAAAAATAAATAAATAAATAAATATAGCTCCTTGATTTTATAATGGACCATTAATTTGATGCTCTGGACTCGTTTGCTAATGCCAAGAAGCTATAAGAAAACATAAAGCTTATTGCTGTAGTGCCCCCTTTTCTTGGAGGAATGTTTTGACTACTATATCTTTCTGCCAAGATGCTTTTCTTCCTTTCCTAAAATGCATCTTGCTATGACTTTCTAAAGACACTGAGCATCAGGGAAAAAACATATTGTTACCTTGTAAATTTTTTACAGCGAATATTTTTTCTCTCCTACAGCTTCTCACTTACAATTTCTTAGCCTAAGAAGAACAATAAAATTTTATGTGGGCCAAAAGTTTTAAGATACATGTGTATGTATAAACACATAGAAGTATTTTATATTACATATATATGTGTGTGTGTGTGTGTGTGTGTGTGTGTGTGTGTGTGTATACATTATATATGGAGAAAGAGACAGATAGAATGAATGAAAATGATATGGAGAGAATGAGAGTGTATGGATATGGAAAGAACAAGAGAGAGAGAACATGAGAGAGGTACAAAACAGACATAAGTATAGTAAATGGGAGCATTCAATGTCCACATGAAAAAACTGGACACTATTTTTAAAATTTTCCATCAAGGGCAATTGTTATAAAATATGGCGTTTTTGTTCATGTGGATCCTTTTTTTTTTTAAAGGAAAAGAGGTTTATTTAAAGTATGCTTCTATCTGCATTCCAATTCTATCAGTTCTTTTTCTGAAGACAGATAGCATTTTTCTTCATAAATCCTTCAGAGTTAATCTTGAATCATTGTATTGCTGAGAACAGTTGTCATTCACAGTTGATCATCATGGAATATTGCTGTATGATGTACAATGGTCTCCTGGTTGTGCTCATTTCTTTTTGCACTACTTTAAGTGACCTCTGTAATCTCCTTCTGACTGTCAGTGGACTGAAAGCTCTAGAAGTAATCACTGCTACTGCTGATTCAACTTCCCCCAATGGCTATTCCTTGTTTTCTGGGGAAGCACTGGAATGTGCTCCACTCTCACCCTGGTGCAGCAAACCTTTCCGGACAACCTTCTAAATTGTCTTGGGCTAGAAAATTATTTCACCCCATCTTTTTTGGGTACTACCACTCCAGAATTTGTTCCGAAGTGTTATTTAAAGTCGTTAGGAGAGGGATTTGGGAGAATACAAGTGAGTCCCTACCTTTTCTCCTCCACCTTGGTTCTCCTCTGCTACTCCTCTATGTATTGAAACTAATATCTATGTATTGATGATTATAACTGATGGATTTATACTATGTAGATTTGTAGTTTGTTATTCAGGCCTGTATTAACCTGTGTTAGACACTGGTATAGAGACTTGTTACACTATCCTCCAACCCCCACCCCCTTTGTACCCTGAGAGATGTTATGTTCCAGAAAACCACAACTTCCCCATCCTTTTAAAGCACCCAATGGTCATAACAAAAAAGTTAAAAACCCCAGAATCCCTGAAGTCCACTGATATTGTCCAGAGAGAAAAGGCAAAATTTAGCAGCTCTTTTGATATGTAAGGGTTAGAAAGAGTAAGAAATCAAGAATAGCATCAAGATTATGAAAACAGGAGACTGTCTCATACACACACATAAACACTGTTTCACATATACATCCATGCAGAGTCATATAAATACCCAACACTCACACTATCTTCTACAAGAAAATGGAGCCAAAGAAAAGCTTACTGACTTGTCTCTTTGTATTCCATTGTCCAGTTCTGGGATCCTTAACTTTTTTTTAATCAATTAATTTATAAGCAATTTTTAATTTTATTACTTACTATTAATACTTGTTACTTATTATTGATGAATAATTTAAAATAAAATACTTATAAAAACTTGCATAGTATCACAAAACATATTCCTACACTAACCACATCTAAATACGTGTCTCATTCTGCCTCTTAAGTATTTCACTTTTCTGGCAAGAGGGGAATGTTTTATCTTCATATGTCTGTACTCCTAGTTTATAATTGTGTTGATCAGGATTCTAAAGTCTTCCAAAGTTAGTTTTAACCCATAATACGGCTTATGGTATCCTGCTCACTTCACTCTACCTTGGTTCATATACGTCTTCCCTATTTCCTTGGAAACCATCCACTTCATCATTTCTTACAAAGCTTCTCCTCATCTTGACCCTTGTACTCTTTCATTTCCAGGTCCCTGGGAAAAGTTTCTGTATAGAGACTTCAAAGATGGCTGGTTAGTTGACTTTGTTGCCAGTCACACCAACTCAGATATTGTCAGAGTCTGGCTATCCTGAAACATAGACACCAAATCATTCCAATGATGACCAATAAAGGCATGAAAATTATATAGAAAAAGTAACCCCCCCTGGGTTCCACTACATTCACCCTGATTGTTCCCTGAGCTCTCCTAGGAGAAATGATTACTTCACATGTATACTCTCCTCCTTCCTGAAGCTGGATATGGGAGAGATAGAGTGAGGCATCTCCCTCCATCAGCCTTGACATTGAGATGTTGGCTTCTGGTCTGTATTGACCTGGCTGTCCTCTACAGAATTCAAAGACTTTTTCCTCCTTGTCAGAGTTAGGCCTTCTCAAGGACCATATGATGTCAATGTCTCTGATGTCCAGGGGTGGGGAGCCATAGCCAGACAACATACAGGGGATGGTTACATTTGCATTCAGAGAAACTATCTGGACTTTTCCATCCATCTTCACTTCTAGGGAATCTGTTATAATTAAAATAGTGCTGCTCGGCAATGGGATCAACCGTGATTTATGGGCAACCACACAATGGTAGCTTGTCTTCCACTGTCTTCCAAAACTGGGTGCAGGACAAAGCTACTGGTGGCATTGAATGTACCATCACTGTTCCTGACGGAGCTCATGGAGATGCCCTCAAAAATCTCCACATTCAAAGACTGAGTCCCTGGAATAACTTTCTTCCAGGTGATATGAACCGGATCAGGATAGAACTCTGTGACGGTGCACTTCTGGGTTTAAGCTTTCTTTTCCTTTACTGCAGTTTCTGGTGGCAACAGGATGCTGGAGGGCTGAGCAATAACTTCCAGCCTGGCTGTTCCATGGACTCTGTTAGGAGAGATGATTATTTCACACCTGTACTCTCCTCCTTCATGAAGCTAGATATGGGGCAGGTGGAGTGAGGCATCTCCCCACCTCAGCCCTGAAACTGAGATGTTGGTGCCTGGTCTAAACTGAGTCCATTTGCCTCCATTGTACAGAAAGACTGTGTCCTCTTTGGCAGAGTTTTACATTCTCAGGAACCACCTGACACCAATGACAATGATGTTCAAGGGCTGCAAACCATAGCCAGACAATATACAGGGGATGGTGACATTTGCATTGAGGGATACAATCTGAGCCTTCTTATCCATCCTCATTTCCAGGGAACCTGGCACATGTCTGGGGCCAACCCAGAGGCAGGAGCAATACCAAGAGCATCCTGGGGGCCGTGGGGAAATGACCACGAACAGCCATAATCATGATTCCAGGCTTTTCTTCTTTCTTTGACCACTCTGGGGTATAAAGAAATGATGAAAGGAATTATTTCCGAAAAAGTAAGAATTGTATGATCTAAAGTAGTGTGAAATGAACAGAACCAGGTGAGCAATTTATGAAAAAAAACTGTAAAATGAACATCTTTTATCATTGAAAAATGAATATTTTTAAGACTTCTTAGATCAACTTAACTATCATCCATTACTACAGAAGACAAATGAAGAATGCTACTCACTTCTTGACAAAAAAGTGATAGGCTCAATATTCTTTATTCAAGCTAAATGGGAAAAAATATAATTAACACCTATCCAATGCCAGTCATAATGAAAACTTTCAAGAACTATAAAGTGAACTATGGTAGCTTTGTAAAGCATCCTAACCAAATCTGTACAATATCAATGAAACACAAAAGCCTATCACTTTAAGATAGCTATGGAAATTTTGACATTTCCTCCTGCAAAAGGATGAAGAAGATTGATAGATATTCTATGTGATCATGCTAAACTGGTCAAAATCCTACAGGAATAATTTTTTAATAAGCCAACATCATTTCACCAAGCAAGAGTAAAGGCTGATATCAGGGGACACACCACTAAATTAATTTATTAATAGAGAGTTACTGCTATGAAAAAAAAGTAAAATCAAAATAAAAGCTTTCAATGGGCAATATCTATATGAATTCACCAATAGTAAATTGACAAATAAACATTAAAATTACTTATTTATGAAAACTAAAGGGTTTAAGAAAAATCAAAGTAATCAATAATCTAAGAGATATAAAATAAGGAAACTATTCTCATGAAGCTACCATCATAAAAAAAGTTGTAGCATAGAGTCAGAGTCAATTATTCCATACAGATGATGAGGTCCTTCAGATGTTCCTGTTTACAAATGGCATTGTCCTGATTGCCTCAAGACCTTAAACATAGCAAAGTCCCTTGAATAAAATAAATAATTATACAAATGGTATCCAAATATAAAAAGCAACCTTCTTTGGCTAATATTTCTTGATTATGTTCAACATACAGAAGAATAGTGCTACCCTCAAAAATACTGGTAACAGAAATTACATAAGATTTATCTTTTAAAGGACCTGCATTTAATAATCAATAAAGATTATGCAAAGAAATAAATAACGAAAAACAATAACAAAAGATGAAAAAATTCACAATTGCCAAATATCTATTAAGGTATAATTCTAACCACATCAGAAGCTCATTATCATTCAGAACCCAACAAATGAAAAATCCATAAATATTACAATACAGACCTTAGAATATCTTTGAGAATTCAGCAAATAAACTCTACTGAAACAGGACAAAGATAACAGACCAACTGCTGCTCAATCACCCAGAGAGCATTCCACTGTTTAAAAAATTAACTTTTTTTTTCACATTAAATACTTTTAATATTAAAGCTATATTGAATGCTTCCAAAACATAAAGACTTAGCAGGAAAAAAATCACAACCATATGGGAACAGGATATCCTTCCCATAATCCCGTCTGCTCTTGGTGTTGTTTCAAAGGTGCTTTCATTGGGCCTACAAAAGATAAGCTTATATTTCAACATTTTAATTAAATTGCAATTTTCCATTCAATTACAAAAAGTAGTAATCTTGTCTATTTTGCAATAGATTATAAAAGAATAACAGCGGGATAGTAACTTGTCCCGGGACTATTTTTATCTGAATTTCTTGTATATCTATGTATATATTTTGCAGGATGCATTAATGAAAAGAGTACTGATACCAATGAAACTGCAGTTTTGAAACCTGGAAGAATCAAATGATAGTACATTTTTAATATTTTGGATTTAATAAAATCCTGTTGCTTGAGAGATTATAAGTTCTTCAATGATATAAAAATATGCATTTGTTAACACTAGAAGAACCATAAATTAAGAAAATCTTGGGAGAAGAGAGGATTCTGGGAATATGCCAGAGTAGATCAGAAAATCCCAAGCTCTCAAGATTTTCTCCTACCAAAAAAAGATAAAATAGCACCACAGCGTGAAAAAAGAACAATAAAAATAAATAAGAATAAGGGCATAACAGGGATCTTCCTGGGACAGTTTGAGAAGATCAGAAGAAAAATCCCAGGATGAGGTTTGGTTCCCACGAAGAGTAAACACCTCCAGGTTAGGATCCCCTTTAACAAAAAGTGGCAAGCCCTGAGGTTTGTTGGTTTGAGAGGCTGCCTCAACCCTAGCCACAGGAACTTTCACCCCAGAGATAATGAGGGGAGTTGGGCACCTGAGCCAGGAAAGATCAAGGAAACCTCTGTTGACAAGGAACACCAAACCCAGCTGTGCTAGGAAGAACAGTGGGAGCAAGAAGAAACAAGCAAGCATTGAGTGAGTGCAGAAGCAGTGGGGTAGAAAGCCCCTGGCTGGGGCACTTCCAGGAGGTTGGAGGTTTGGTTGTGGTTCCACACTAGAGGGGAGAACTGAAGATCTGGGGCAAGAGGTACCATTCCCCATATCCCAAAGCAAGAGATGATAACAAAAATTAAGCTATTAACCCCCCAAAACTGGACAGGCAAAGGAGAAAGAATCCAGCCACAGAAAGCTATTAGACTAGAGAAGACCAGGGCTCATCTTCAAAGGAGGATATTGAAGTAAAGAAACCCCCAAAGAGTAATGTCAAATGGTCACCTAGCCAAAAAGAATTCACAGATCTTTAAAAAGACATTAAAAAATCAAATTACAGAGATGGAGGGAAAAAAAGAATAATCCAAGAAAAACAAGATGATGATGAAAGGAAAGTCAACCAACTAAAAAAGGACATCCAGAATCTTAAGGAAGAAAATGACACCTTGAAAATTAGAATCAGGCAAGGTAGTCAATGAAAGTATAAGAGATCAAGAAATAAGTAAACAAAATATGAATAATGAAAAAATAGAAGAGAAAGTGAAATATAAGAAAAAACAGATTTGGAGAATAGATCAAGAAGAGGAAATGAAAAAAATAATTGTACTAATTGAAAGTTGTGATAAAAAAAGAATCTTAATACAATAATATAAGAAATAATTAAAGAAAAGTGCCCTAAAGCACTAAAACAAGGGGGAGAAAGTAGAAATAGAAATAAAAATCCATCAATCAATACTTAAAAGCCAACCTATGAGGAAAATTCATAGGAATATCATAGTCAAATGCTGAAACCCCCAACTCAAGGATAAAATATTAAAAACAACAAGAATAAAACAATATAATGGTGCCACATTTAGAATTACAGAATATTTAGCAACACAGATATTAAAGGACCACAGGTATTGGAACACTACATATCAAACAGCAAAAGAACTGGGGCTCTAGCCAAAATGTCATATCCAGCAAAGCATCATCTTGAATGAAAAAAGTAAACATTCGATCAACTGCCAGACTTTCAAGACTGTTTAAAAAAAAAGACCTGATTTTAATAGAATATTTGATACACCAAGAACCAAAAAAAAATACTAGAAGAATTAAAATAGATGAGGCAGGAGGGATGGGAAATGAGATAAGAACAAACAAAAACAAAAAAATCAGGAGTAGAATTTGTTTGGGAAAGTATATGTATATATGTGTGTATGTGTGTGTGTGTGTGTGATGTGTGTTTGCGTATATATGTGTGTGTATGTGTATACATATGTCTATATGTATATATCTGTAGCTATAGAGAAACACATTCAAACTTAATTGTAGCCTTTGTGGGGGGAGCAGGGAAAAGGGAGAAGAACAAAGTTCAAAAGTGCACAGCAGAGAACAAAAGCAAACTTACAAGGAAGCAAAGAAAAGATGGATAGTTCTCAACACAACATGTATTTATTTATCTTACAGGCTTTCTTGAAATGAAAATTTATTGTTATCTATTTATTGTTATCTATCTTCTTGTATTTCTACTATGTACATGACATGCTTTTTTTTTTCTTTCTTACGTTGTATTTAAGTTCCAAAATTTCAGTTTATGGTATGTTTTAGTTTCTTTTCTCTACCCTCTATTTGGGTTCTGGTGTTTGAGTCTAAAATAAAATTTAAAGAAAAAGAGTATTTTGAAGGACTAAGCTGTGTCAAATGATGCAATACACTTTTTTTTATCCATTTTTGTCTTTGTACCCCAGCACAAAACATAGTTTGGCACAAGGCAGAAGCTTAGTAAATGCTTGTTGATTGTTTGGAAAGGTAGGTCAGAATCAAGCAGTAAAAGGCTTTAAATGGCTACACACAGAAGTTTGTTATTTGTTCCTAGAGGTTACAGAAAGTCACTGGGGCTTATGGAGCAGAAACTCAGGCATTTATTTTCATTTCTTTCTCAGGGGCTAGGACAGGGTCTTGAACTTAATGTTTAAGATGTTTGCTGTTGAATACAAATATTTGACATTCACAGAAACTATTTTAAGATACTACAACAATATAAAGTCAATGTAGTAGAACATGTAGAAAGTATCATATCTTATCAAACTATTTTTTAAACCATGCATTTTTAAGATAATTTGATTTCTCTACTTTTAAACTTAACTTTAAACTTTGGTAAAGATTAAAAAGGATTACTTTAAGCATTCACTTTTTCTATTTTATTTTTCCATATACAGATTACCAGCATGTCATATACATATCCATGTGCATACATATACAAACAAACACACACACACACACACACACACACACACACACACACACACACACACACACACACACACACCATGGAGACCATTCATGACCAAATACCAAGAATGCTAAAAAGAATATTCAGTTTTTGAAAGTTAAACCAATATAGAAAAATAATATCAATAAAAAATATTCAGCAAACACTTAAGTTTAAGTTACTGTAGGAGATCCTCAAGAAGCTTAATATATATTTGTGGAAACAAAATGTGTCCAAACAAAGCAATGAGATAGGAACAAATGAATGGTACAACAATGGAAAAAAATGACTACTCTGTGGCAATGAAGTAAAGATTTCATGGAGGAAATGGGATTTGAGTTGGATCCAGAAACGTAAGTTGGGGATTGGATTAGTGGACAGTAGAAGACCTTCTAAGCAGAGGCAATGTAATGATTAAGGAATTACACTTTATGAGCCATAATCACATATGTTAGAAACATCAAAATGAAATGTGAATAGATAATCAGTTCACAAATAACCCATGAGAGGCATTGGAAAGTTTTTGGACTCCAGCCTCTAACAGGTTCACTCTTGATCTGATCATACAGGAAAAACAGGAAAACAGCTTCAGAGAGGTTAATAACCTTACTTTATTCTAGTGTAGTCTTCTTAATGGGTCACTGATAATGGGAGCACTAACTCCTACAGCATTCCCTAATCACCCCCTCCTGAAGGGGCCAGTATGAATGGGAAGCACCTACCCCCACATCTCAATGGGGTCAATCAAGGCAGGCACAGCATTTTAGCTTCTACACTCCCCTAATTCCCCTCAAGCCTCAGAGGGGGCCAGTTGAGGCAGCTACATGCATTCCTCTATACATTACCCAAATCCATTCCCTACTTACTGACCAGTGCCCACTTGATTTATAGAGCAACAGACAAAGAAGGCATACTGCCAGCAATAGCCTCACAGGTTAACTTGAGCAAAATCAGCATTCAGTGCAAGTGCAGTAAGTATCACATTATGTCACTGCTTGTCTCACTGCACAGTCTCAGTAGAACTATCTATCACTATGATTCTATGACTTACTATATAGGACCCTTGGAGTTATTCTAAGAGTTATATCTAACACCTAGAAACTAGAGATTGTCATGACAGTGGATCCTGGAAAACGAAGCTTTAAGAAGGATAACAAAACCTTCCTTACTTAACAAAAAAACAACACTTTCCTGAATCAGAATTATAATTCAGAATATTTTGCAACAAAACTTATATGACAAAGAGCTGCTCTAGCAGCTCAAAAAATCATCTCAAAATATTTAAATGCTATTTTATATAAGTGATAAGAGAAATGAAAAACATAACATTAGAGAATACTTATATAAAGTTCTGTTCTTTTCTGTCTGATATGCAAGTCAGAGAAGCAGAATATGCAACAGATCATAAAAGAAAGAACATTGTGGGGGAAGCTTAGATTGTCGAGTACAGACAATAACCCAGGGAACTCTCCCAAACTTCCCCTCTAAACAATTTTAAAATAATGTAATATAAAAATAATAATAAATTTAACATAAAATAATCATCAAGTTTTGGAGCGATGGAGACAAGAAGAAGTCAGGAGATTTTTTTCCAGCATAAGACAACTTACAAGGTCATCAGGAAAGATCAGTGACACCAGGATAGGTGCCAACTGAGAGCACAGCCCACACACAGCAGCAACACCAACGGGGGGTCTTGGAGATGGGGGCTGCAATAGCTATAAGCAGCAGTAGCTTCAGTAACTCTAAGTCCAGAGACAATAAAGGAGTCAGACAATTGGTCAGAAAGAAATTACAGGAGACTTTGTTGGCACTGGATGCAGCTGGTGATGAATGGCAACTCTACTGCACATATGCAATTCTGGGTTGCAGTTCTATGGTGGAGCAAAATATTTGTGATCAGTCATAAGGAAGCAAAGGCCCTAGTCATAGTACCAAGGTGAAAAAGAAGAGTTAGTTCTTGCAGCTACATGGAAGTAGGGGCCCTTCCTTAGTAAAGGACAGAAAACAGATGAGGAGAGCAGTGAACACACATCTCCTTGGATCACACCAACTCGTAAGCATCAAAAACCTGGAGATACCTAGAAACCAGCTCCTAAAACAGCAGCACAAAAAAATCTGAAGCTTGGAATTGTGCCTACCCAGTCCCAGGTAAGCAGAGCCCAACATTAACATAAAGTTAAAAGTCAAGGAACAGGCTAGATATCTAAAACCATCAGCAAATAGTATATGTAATAGAGATAAGCTAGAAGCATTTCCAATAAGATAGGGGGTGAAACAATGATGTTCACTATCACCCTTCTTATTCTATTTGGTACTAGAAATATTAGCAGTAGCAATAAGAGAAGAAAAAGAAAATGAAGGAATCAAGAAGAGACTAAGCTATCACTCTTTGCAGATGATATGATGATATACTTAGAGAATCCTAGAGAATAAAGTAAAAAAGATAAATAAATTTAGCAAAGTTGCAGGATATAAAACATTCCCACATAAACCCTTGGCATTCTTACATATTTCTTTTTTTTAACTTCAAATATTTTATTAATTTCTGGTTTACATCATTCATTTCCACCAGATTCTGAGTTACAAATTTTCTCCCCGCTTTTCCCCTACCCCCCACCCCAGGACAGCAGCCCCACAGGATATCCCTTCATCCAATCTGCTCTATCCCATATCTTCTCCCTTACCCCCTTCGATTTTTCTAGTAGGGCAAAGTGAATCTCTATGCCCCGATTCCTGTATATCTTATTTCCCCAATTATATGAAAATAGTATCAATAATAGTATTTATACATTTTTAAACATTTGATTTTATTTGTTTGGGTTTTTTTTTGCTTTTTGGAGGGCAATTGGGGTTAAGTAACTTGCCCAAGGTCACACGGCTAGGTTTTTGTTTGTGTGTGCGTTAAGTGTCTGAGGTTGGATCCAAACTCAGGTCCTTCTGACTCCAGGGCCGACACTCTACTCACTGCGCCACCTAGCCGCCCCCAACATTTGATTTTAAACCTTTGAATTCCAAATTCATTCCCTTCCTCCCTTGTCACCCACCCTTACTGGGAAGATAAGTATTTCAGTATATGCTGTACATGTATAGCTATGCAAAACATTACCATAGTGTGTGTGTGTGTGAGTGTGTGTGTGTATACACATATATATATATATACACATATATATGTGTGTATATATATATATATATATATATGTAGTAAAAGACTAACTATATTTCCCTTCCTCCTATCCCACCTCCCACTTTTTCTATTCCCAACTTTGATCCTGTCCCTTTTCGAAAGTGGGTGCTTCCAACTTCCCTCCCCCCCAGCCTGCCCTCCCCTCCACCATCCTCCTTCCCCTCCATCATACCCCCCTCATCCCCTTCCTCCCTACTCTCCTGTAGGGTGAGATATCCTATTTAGTATGTCGTTCTCTCCCTGATCCAAATTCAATGAGAATAAGGTTTTGCCATTCCTAAATATTTCTAACAAAATCCAACAAGAAGAGCGAGAAAGAGAAATTCCATTTAAAGTTACCATAGACATTATAATTTGGGAATCTACCTGCCACAACAAACCCAGAGCCTATATGAACACAATTACAAAACACTTTTCATACAAATAAAATCAGATCTAAATAATTGGAAAAACATCAGTTGCTCATGGCTAGGTCGAGCTAATATAATAAAAATGACAATGCTACCGAAATTAATTTACATATGTGGTACCAAACCAATCAATATACCAAAAAAACTATTTTTTACATCTAGAAAAAAAATAGAAACAAAATGCATGTAGAATAACAAAAGGTCCAGAATATCAAAGGAATCAATTAAAAGAAATGCTAGGGAAGGTGGCCTAGCCATAACAGATTTTAATCTGTATTATAAAACAGCAGTCATGAAAACTACTTGGTATTGGCTGAAATATAGAGTAGTGGATCAATGGAATAGATTGGGTACCCGAGACTCAGCAGTCAATGACTATAGTAATCTGCTGTTTGATAAACTCAAAGACCCCAGCTTCCGGAATAAGAACTTGCTATTTGACAAAAACTGCTGGGAAAACTGGAAAATAGTATGGCAGAAACTGGACATAAACCAATATCTTACAAAGAATACTAAAATCAAGTCTAAATGGGAGCACTATCTAGGTATAAAGGCTGATACTGTAAGCAATCTGGGAGAGCAAGGAATAGTTTATCTGTTAGATTTGTGGGGAAGGGAAGATTTTATGACCAAAGAAGAGTTAGAGAGCATTATGAAATGCAAAATGGACAATTTTGATTACATTAAATTGAAAGATTTCTATACAAATAAAGCCAATGCAACCAAGATCAATAGGGAAGTGGAAAATTGGGAAATAATTTTTACAACCAGTGTCTCTGATAAAGGTCTCATTTCTAAAATATACCAGGAACTGAGTCAAATCTATAAGAATACAAGTCATTCCCCAATTGATAAATGGCCAAAGAATATGAACAGGTAGTTTCCAGAGGAAGAAATTAAAGAAATCTATAAGCATATGAAAAAATGCTCTAAATCACTACTGATTAGAGAAATGCAAATCAAAACAACTCTAAGGTACCACATCTCACCAGTCAAATTGGCTAAGATGACAAAACAGGAAAATGAGAAATGCTGGAGAGGAAGTGGAAAAATTGGAACACTAATGCGTCATTAGTGGAATTGTGAACTGATTCTGGAGAGCAATTTGGAAAGGGCTATAAAAATATGCATACCTTTTGACCCAGCAATACCAGTTCTAGGGCTGTATCCCAAAGAGATAATAGAAGTGGGAGAAAGACCCATATGTACAAAAATATTTATAGCAGCTCTTTTTGTTGTGGCAAATAACTGGAAATGAAGGGGATGCCCATTAATTGGGAAATGGTTGAACAAGTTATGGTATATGAATATAATGGAATACTGTTGTGTTATAAGAAATGAGGAGCAGACAAACTTCAAAATAACCTGGAGAGATTATATAAACTGATACTGAGTGAGGAAAGCAGAAGCAGGAGAACTTTGTACACAATTACAGACACATCATATGTGTGATGACTAACTTTGATAGACTGGGCTCCTCTTAGCAATGAAAGGTTATAAAGACTCATGATGGAAAGGGATACCCACATCTAGAGAAAGAACTACAGAGTCTGAATGCAGATTGAAGCAAACTACTTGCTCTCTTTGTTTTTTGTTTTGTTTCTTCTTTCTCATTGTTCACTCCATTGGTTATAATCCTTCTTTATAACTCGACTAATGTTCAGTGTGAAGGTATTTGTAGATCCTATATTCGACTTCATGCCACCATTGGGAGGAGGGGACAGAAGAGGAAGTGAGTAAAAATTAGAAACTCAAGGGATGTGGAACTTAATGTTGTAAACTAAAAGTAATATTTTTTTAAAGAAAGAGGCTAGAAAATAAGCAAATAATCCTACAAAAACAAACTTGACCATCAAAACCTACTACTGTGTCTGAGAAGACCAAGTCAGAAGACAATTATGTGAAAATAGCTACAAGCATCAAAGAAAAATGCTAACTGAATTGAAGTCCAACAATAATTCCTCACCATATTAAAGAAAATAATAGAGGAAAAATAGAGTGATGCAAGAAAATTATGAAAAGAATTAAAAGTTTAATAAAGGAGGCACAAAAATTCTTAAGTATTTACTTTCTCAGACTCAATTAAAGTACAAAATCATCATTTTCCAGCAAAATAAAATTCCACTTATCAGCAGTCACAGTTTATTTATTAGACTCCTCTCCCTTCCTTTCCCCAATAACGGTGACGCAGAATCTGCAAAACCCTAAGCAAAAACCATCCTTCTCCTATTACCACTTTACATTCTCTCACTTTCCATCCACCATATCCCTACCTGTTACAATTCTTAATCAAATTTTGTCTCCTACTTTCATTCTGAATTCCAGAAACATATTCCTTAAAATTCTAATCAGCTTAGACCTTTTTCCCCTTGTGGTCCCTCAATCTTCTGGCACTGCAAGAGATTTGGCTTCCCCAGCTCCCATAACCTATTCATCCATTCTACTTCTGCCACATAAGGTCCTCAACCATTACCTACAAATTTTCTATTTCCAAGATCAAGAACTCTGAACTGACTTTAGTTATCTATCCAATCCTATAATTTTCCTATCATTCCACATTTCTCTGTGCCTCACACCTCCTTATACTGGAGAACTTTACTATCTGTTGCTTCCATTTCATTAACTCCATCCCCAATCCATTCCATATACCCAGTTAACATAATTAAACTGAAAGGCTTGTGACTCAAGAACCAACTACCTACTGGAATTTCCCTTGTCACTGACTTGACTACAGAAGAGGTGAGTAACACTGACTTGGCACAGTCCTGTGAATAAAAGGGACAGTACCTGGTGGGGGTGACAGATATGGACAAGGAATAAAAAAGATACATATGACAGTCACAGAAAGGAAAAGCATCAGGTCTGAGGAAAAATGGAGTGAAAATCTTTATGGACATGAATACTCAGGTCAGGAAAATTGCAAAAGATGATCCTAAATCACTCCCCAACCCCTGCTCTAGCAGTTCTCTCTGCTACCACAGGAAGACAGATGGTAAGTAACACAGTCTCAGGGGTGCATGGAACAGTGCAAGAAACAGGTAAGAAAACTGATGGTGGGAGTAGAAACAGCTCTTCCAAGCCTCTCTGCCCCCAGATTCCCCCCAAACGATGTAGAACGGGACTCTGAACAACTTCTGGAGCCGCAGCACCCACAGAACGACACAGAGAAGCTGGCCTCCCACTGAGGACAGCCCAGCAACCCTGCAGGAAGCACCAGCGCAGTGCTCTGGGACCTGGCAGCGCGCAGAGCACAGGAGCCGAGCCGAGCCGAGCCCAGGTCCGCATGAGCCGAGGTTTTAGCCCCAGGGCGGCAGGGCCAGCAGCCAGCTGGAGGAACCCCAGAACACCAGGAGCTGTGTCGACTCCAGAATTATCAACATAGACTTGCCTAGGACAAAGTAAGAGGTTAGTGTCCTATGGACTTTGGGACTGGTATTAGGGAATGCGTCGGCTCCCTCCCCTGGGGGCTAGAAGCCACTGAGGACAAACGCCATTTGGTAGTTTTCAGAGGCACCTCCCGCTCCCAGCCTGCAAATTTGTAGGGAGATCCAGCGATCAGTCTTGGGGGGTAATCGCTCTTGCTTTAACCTCCCTGGATCTGGATTGTGATCTAGGGTGGAAGTTGTGGGTGGGTTTATAGCTTGCCAGAAACGGAAGTTGCCCCCCACACGTTCGGGACGAAAATTCCTCTATCTGGCCTTAAAGCCATAGTGTGGCAACAAGCCCAAAAGTCAAGCAATTAAGTAGCAACATGCCAAGGCAAAGGAAACAGAAAAATGCAACCCTAGACTCCTATTTTGGGGGCATAGAGCAGGAAAAGGACTGTGAGGTCAGAAGTCCTGCTCCAAAAGCCCCAGGGGAAAACATGAGTGGGTTGCAGGCCATAGAGGACCTTAAGAAGGACTTTAAAAATCAAATAAGAGAAGTGGAGGAAAAATTGGAAAGAGAAATGAGAAGGATGCAGGAAAAGTATGAAATGAGGGTCAACAGCCTGACTGAGGAAAACAACACCTTAAAAAATAGACTAACTCAAATGGCAAAGGAGGCCCAAAAGGGCAATGAGGAGAAGAATGCCTTAAAAAGTCGAATTTGCCAGATGGAAAAAGAATCTCAAAAGTTCACTGAGGAGATTCATTCCTTCAGAGTTAGACTGGAGCAAATGGAAGCTTGTGACTTTATGAGAAATCAAGATGCTGTTAAGCAGATCCAAACAAATGAAAGATTAGAAGGCAATGTGAAATATCTCATGGGAAAAGCCACTGACCTGGAAAATAGATCCAGGAGAGACAATTTAAAAATTATTGGACTACCTGAAAGCCATGATCAAGGAAAGAACCTAGAAATCACCCTTCAAGAAATTCTCAAGGAAAACTGCCCTGATGTTTTAGATCCAGAGGGCAAAATAGAGGTTGAAAGAATCCACCGATCACCTCCTGAAAAAGATCCCAAAAAGAAAACTCCCAGGAATATTATAGCCAGGTTCCAGAATCCCCAGATCAAGGAGAAAATACTACAAGCAGCCAGGAAGAAACAATTTCAATATTGTGGAAACACAATCAGAATAGCCCAGGACCTGGCAGCTTCTACACTGAGGGATCGAAGGGCATGGAATATGATATTCCAGAGGGCAAAAGAACTGGGAATGAACCCAAGGGTCACCTACCCAGCAAAACTGAGTATTTTGTTTCAGGGGAAAATATGGTCATTCAGTGGAATAGAGGACTTTCAAGCATTCTTGAGGAAAAAACCAGAATTGAATAGAAAATTTGACATCCAGACACAAGAAGCAAGAGATGCCTGAGAAGGTAATCAGGGAAAAGAAATCAAAAGGAACTTATCAAAGTTGAACTATTTACATTCCTATATGGAAAAGCAATAATGGTGACTGATGATATCTTTCTCACTATGAAAATAATGGAAGAAGGGGGTGTGGTCATATGAATACATATGTGAATGTGTGTGTATATGGTTACAGTTATATATGGATAGAGGGCATAGGTTGAACTTGTTGGGAAGGGAGAATACTCAAGGGATGAAATTATGAGGTGAGAGAGGAAAGTGGCAAGAGGAGATGGGGAGAGACAGGGTAGGGTAAACTATTCCATGTAGAAGAAGCAAGGGGAAGTGGTTGCAAAAGAGGGGGAGAATAAGGAAGCCTAAAAAGGCAAAACCACATTCACATTGAATTTGGTTCAGGGAGAAAATGACATACAAACTAAATGGGATATCTCAACCTGCAGCAGGATAGGGGGAAGGAGGATGGGAGGAGGGATGATGGATAGGAGGGCATCCTTGGGGTGAGGGGAGGCTGGAAGTATCCACTATAAAAGAGGGACAGGATCATGTAGGGAATGGACCAGGTGGGGGGTGGGATGAGTGGGAGGGAATTATAAGCAGCCTTGTACAATATATCTACTATGATCATGTTTTGCATAGCTAGACATGTACAACATATACTGAATTACTTATCTCCCAAGAGGGAATGGGTGACAAGGGAGGAAGGAAATGGATCTGAAATTCGAGGTCTTAACATTAAATGTTTCAAATATATATAAATACTATTATTAATACTCTTTTGCTTGTAATAGGGAGATAAGATGTGCAGGCATTGGGATGCAAAGATTCACCTTCCTCTAATGGAAAAGTCGATGGGGGTATGGGAGAAGGTATGGGAGAGAGCAGATTGGAGGAAGCGATATCTTGTGGGATTACTATTCTGGGAGGTTGGGTAGGGGAATAATGGGGGGAAAATGATTGTAACTCAAAATCTGGTGGAAATGAATGATGTAAAACAGAAGTTAATAAAGCATTTGTTTAAAAAAAAAAAAAGAAAAGAAAACTGATGGTGATGGGGAACATAATGGAAATTTTAAAACACAGAGAGAAAACCTAGATAAAACAGCAACTCACAAGCAGATAAACAGAAAAGATCATAAAACCAAAAGAATAAATAATAACTCAAAGAAAAATTAAATCATATTGAACAAGAATCTTTGTTTAACTCAATGAAAGGAAATCCTACAGACCCACTGGAAATCATGAGACAACAGACAGAAATAGCAGAATTGTTCAAATGAGAAATAAAATCCTTAAGAATTTGTGTATGAATTAAGATCAGAAAGCAGAATGTAATGAAAAATATAAAAACAATCAGAAGTAGGAATAATAGAAAACATGATGGAGAATTTCTCAAATTAAGCAGAATCTCTAAGCGAGAAAAATGGATTTTAAACATAAAAAATATGTAAGTAGAGAAAAGTTTGGCAAAAGAGAAGGAAAACGCAATAATACTCAAAAACTTCTATACAATTCAAAGTAACTGATTTTTAATAAAGGACTGCACATGTGACATAAGGATCCAGGGCTTTTCAAAAGAATATTACAAATAAACAAAAAAAAATTCCCGAATGTTTTAAGGTACGAAAAGAATTCTAAACACGAATACTGTTTAGAATTTCCAAACATAGACAAAAAAGTACCAATGGAGAAAATCTACTGATCACTGCCAGGAGAAACAATAAGCTAACATATTTCAAAATTGAAAGTCCACAGTAGTTAAATTTCACAATTTAAATTACAAACAAATTTATCAAGCAACCAGGGAAAAGTCTTTCAAATAATCAGGAAGGCAGTACTAATATGAGATCATTCCAAATATTTAAGAATTTGAAGAACAGAATCAAATCGTATATTCCAAAAATAAAAGGCATTCAAATTTTAACCCCAAATAACCCTACAAAACATAAGCCTATTCAATCCCCCAAAATGAATGTTCAACAAAAGTTAGGGATGTGAGGCATTCTGGCTCAAAAAAGAAAACAGCAACCAAAAAATAGCAGTTTATTTGACTTACAAATATTTAAAACAATAGAAAGATAAGAAAGGTAAGCTTCCCCCCCAAAAAAAAAACAATATAAATACATTTATCAAGAAAAAATTATGGAATAAAAATATTTAATGTTTTAATAAGCATCTGTTTTTAAAAAGGAGAAAGACTTCTACTTCTCTATAGAGTAAAATAAAGACTAATGGGTAAAAGAAAAGGCCCCAAGGGGTTAAAGATATAAAGCTCAGAAGGTAATTTAAAGAACAAAGAGAAGTGAAGGTAGAAAAGGAAGGAAAGAAGAAAATAAGCATTTATTAAGCATTTACTATGTGGTAGGCACTTTGGCAAGTGCTTTATAATTAATACCTTGTTTCTCACAATAACCCTGCAAGGCAGTTGCTAGTATTCCCATTTTTTACATTTCCAACATTCTATTCACTGTGCCATCCAGATGCCTCAGTAATATCTCACATTTTAAATATATCAGTGTATGTTTATTAGTCCTTCTGTTTTAAGAATTTCTTTGGGGGGTGAGGGGATGTGCAGCTAGGTGGCGTAGTGAATAGAGCACTGGCCCTGGAGTCAGAAGGACCTGAGTTCAAATCCAACCTGAGACACTTAACATTTACTAGCCATGTGACCTTGGGCAAGTTACTTAACCCCAATTGCCCTGCCTTCACTCCTCCAAAAAAGCAAAAGCAAAAAAAAATTTCGTTGGGGTTGAAGAAATGTAACTCTTGTAGCTCATTTACTTTGTACATGGGATACCTTTCCAGAAAAGACCTCTTTGGAGAATAACAGAGTACTTCTTTAAGTGCTTCTTTAAGTGCTTACTATGTGGCAGGCTCTGTGGTAAATATGGGAAATATAAATACAAGTAAAAAAATAAAAAGACCAAAAAAAAAAAAAACCCTCAAGGAGGTTATATTCTAATAGGACAAACAATACATAAAATGCAAAGCCAGGGAATGGGGAAGCACAGGGTCTCTTTGGGTAAGTCTATGCTAGAGACTTCTGCAAATCAGAAAGGACAACTCTAGCACAAAAATAATACTATTAAAAACAAGTCACTTTTCACCAGCTTTCTGAATTTGTTTCCTTAATATCAAGTCTTATCATTTTATGTTGACAATGAAGTAGAGCCATCAATAATTAAATAAGTTAATATCCTCTGTATTTAGAATACCTGCGTTCCTTGAAAATCTTATGTTTGACCATATCTTTTAGAATAGACTGGGAGGTGGAGAATTTATGATTTAATAACAGATTTCTGAGCCAAACTTATTCTCATAGAACGTTTGCAATTACATAATTATGACAAGAATGAAAACAGAACTGACCATGGCCACAATGTACCTTTCAGCCATGTGTCCCCTCCATGTGTTTCAGTGCCTTTATGCTTCAAGGTTTATTTAGCCCATTCTCACCTAGATCTGAAGCTCATTCTCCCCAAGGCCTGACTATGCACAAAGGTAATCCAATCCTTGCTCTACTTTCTCAGTAAATAGCCTTTTGCAAAATTTAGTTAATATCAACTGGTTAGATAACAAGGATGAGCATACTGAATAAGTTCAGAAGTAATACTGTTAGCACCCACGGTTACGAAGGAAAAAACTGAGGGACGTTAGAGCTGTCCTCCAGGGACAAACCTTGCCAGTGTGAGTTAGAGTTGGGAGAGGGAGCCCAGATAGAGGTGCTAAATTCCAAAACAAACAAAACCCAGAAGAGATAGATATTTATGAAAATAGATGGGGAAGTTTCTTGTTCAAACCCAAAGGATCAAAACCAACAGACAACGGTAAGGGAATCAGAATTGGTAAAAGGTGAGAGGCATACTATTTTATTAACTTCAGAAGTTCATACAAACATAAACACGGAAGGGAGAAAGGAGCAACCAGTGATTACATGAAGCTTATTTATTTTAGTGTTAGAGCTTAAGAATCTCCCTTGTCTCTTACCAACCGTCAAAACCTGTCTTCTGAGTGGTTCTGATTCTTATATTCACCTAAATGATAGTAACACATGCACTAAAACAGAGACTTACTTTTAAGGTCTTATAAAATGCAAGAGCAACCTAATTAAAAAAAAAAGAAATGGGTAATAAGAACACTGAAAAACATCAGGATGAAATCTTGAAAGGAAGCTGTCACACATTTTAAAACAAGTATTATTCATGTAATAATAAATTAGACCCATTATGTGAATGAGCTAAAATTTACAAAAAAAAAAACCCTTAAGAATCTGATCCTCCATAGATTTTATTCAGTCAGTAAATAAACAAAAGAAACTTCTTTTAATTAAATTTTATTTTATCATATACAAAGGATGTAATGCTTATATAATGAATGTTTGCAGCAGCCAGAGATCATATGTGTATATGTATATATGTATTTATATATGTATATACACACATACATATACATATAATGACTTTTAAGTCAGATTCATAGGATTCTAGACTTAAGAAGGGAGTTCAGAGGACATCTAGTCCAGAGCCCTTATTTTACAGTTACATATTTTTATCTTCATTTGACAGCTAAGGAAATTGAGGCACAGAGTGATAAACTCGGTCAAGGTCACAGGTAGATCTTTACACACACACAAAACTGACAGAGAAATAAGACTACAAAAATTGATAAATGGTCAAAGAATATGAACAGGCAGTTCTCAGAAGATGAAATTAAAGATATCTATAAGCATATGAAAAAATGTTCTAAATCACTAGTGATTAGAGAAATGCAAATCAAAACAACTCTTAGGTACCACATCTCACTGGCCAGATTGGCTAAGATGACAAAACAGGAAAACAATAAATGCTGGAGAGGATGTGGAAAAACTGGAACACCAATACATTGTTGGTGGAGTTGTGAACTGATCCAGCCATTCTGGAGAGCAATCTGGAACTATGCCCAAAGGTCTATAAATAAATGCATTCTCTTTGACCCAGCAATACCATTTCTAGGGTTAAATCCCAAAGAGGTCAGAGAAGTGGGAGGAGGACCGATATGTACAAAAATATTTATAGTGGTTCTTTTTCTGCTGGCAAAGAATTTGAAATCAAGGGGATGCCCATCAATTAGGGAATGGCTGAACAAGTTATGGTATATGAATGTAACATAATACTACTGTGTTATAAGAAATAAGGAGCAGATGGATGTAGCAGCAAGCACCCCAATATCCCCAGGGTAGCTGCCAACACAGGTTCTTAGATCTGCTTTTGTAAAGGAAAGCAACTCAAAATGGGTTAACAAGCTTACTTTAATCAAACAAACAT